>OZ017743.1:56351297-56358797 GCA_963969285.1 Odontomyia ornata | reverse complement strand
CTTTAAGTGTAAATATCACTGGGTGATTTTGTTAGTGGCATGTTTCGTGATTATATAAAAAATCACTTTCATTTAAAACTTAGGATAACATAAGATCTTGAATTAAAGCGCATATGGAATAACATTACACCAGTAGTTCTAATATTTTATTGTCAAAATTACTTTTGGGCTTATTTATGAAAATTCACTAGACTTGCATAGACATGCAGATCTAATGCATTTCACGTAAATTTGTATATCTCGGGAATTAAATATTTAATTTATTTTGCTCCAAGCGCCAAGGAAGTCATTATGCTGTGAATCTCAGTTGGCAGTACTTAATTGAAAGGGAATTTTGTTTGATTTATGCTAGTAGTCTCTATTTGATGTAGTATCATTTTACCATGAATAAAACATGAGTAAAATTTTATTTTGAATCCATACATAATTTTTATTTTAAAGTAACAACGTTCCTCGTTTGAGGAAAAGTCCTCAAATGAATATGTACATCAATGTTTAATTATACGAATGGTAAGGTATAGTATGTGATAATTACTCATTTAAATTGCTAATATAATGAAATCATGTGGTTGTATTGAAACTTTTAAAACTAATTAAAAACAATAAAAGTAAGGCAGAAAAACTCAAAAAACCAGTATATAAACTTTGAAATGTAGCTCATGTGGTAGAATCTATATAAGACAAGCAGATATATAATTTGCAAAACGTACAACAGAGCATAACGAGTTAGGCTGAAAGACCTACGCTCCTGTCAGAAGGGTTTGGCCCTCAACTTACGATATGCAGTCCCCGACCGCGAAAAATGTCAAGAAACACGTCATAGAGATTTACATGTTTGAAAGATAATCAATTTCTGCTTCATTTTTAACGGTCGCCGTTTTGATGCGATTTAGCAAGCATCGCTCATACAATAAATTCCCAAAAAAAAATTTAAGAAGATTAAATCAAAACTGCAATGTTTGATTCTATGAAAAGTCCATAGAATGCGAAAATCGTGTATTTTTTTTGTTATATTTAGAGAAATTTCAAATGGCTATAATTTCTCTGAATATGACTCAATTTCCTTCAAATTTTCAGAGTATCAGTAACTGTTGTGCAAGTACCTAAATATCGAATTTCAGTGAATTTAAAGTATTCATACGATTTTGTTGGGAAAAATATAAAACTTAAAGATCAACTTTTACTAACAAAGCTGAGCGAATTTCGACTAATAAGTTACTTGTTGTTGTACTTTTAAATTTTAAATTTTTTCCGAGCACAAGTGTCCAATTGTAAAGATGGACACCAATTTTTTGTATATATCTTCTTCCCTTGTACTCCTTGAAGCTAATAACACTTTTTTAAGACCTCTTCTCGAAGGTTCTCATTAAGACTTTTCATCAGACATTCCATAAGACCACATTCGGTAAAACAAATTTGAAAATCGTTGAAAAATTTATTGATACCCAAACTTTCAAGAGGTCATCACTTCGGTTCCACTTCGAAAGTTCGGTGTCTCCGGCAGTTCTAGTTTCGGAGATAAACTATAGCGACACAGACGAACAGACAGACGGACAGACCAGCCCAATGTTAATAGAGTTCAGTGAGCAGTACAAAGCCTCAAAAACCAATTAATCTGATTATTCATACGATGGAATGCTTCATTTGTAAAATCCAAAGGCAACTTACAACGATATGGGTTCGGAACAATGATTTCCTAGTAGAGTACTGTGGGCGGGGGTTGGTAGGTGGATGGTTTCGTGTAGATTTGATGCTCAAGCACCATCTTCTTCAATATGTATCTAACGTTGAATGAACCGATATCATCTTTCCAAGCCAAGCTTAATGCTTTAGAGCACACTACCTCGAATGCAGATGGCAACGTGCTCGTTTTAGAAGACTTCAACGCTAAAGCAATAATCGGAAGTATGCCTTCAACAGATCCGCAGGGAAAATGAATCCTAGAAATGGTGACTATGACAGGCCTCGTTGCATTAAACACCGGAAATACTCCTATCTTCCGCCGTATTGGCTTCGGGAGAATCGTACCGGACGTGACATTCGCCCCTTAGTACGAAGGATACACAATTGGAGAGCATTAGAGGAATACTCAGACAGCGAACATTAGTATATTATGTTTCAGGTCCATGATGTTGTCTCCTGACACCTGTTCTCACAACATTCTACAATTTGGTGGATCATCGGAAAGACGGACGTTGAGAGATTCATCGAGGTGCTCACGGTAAATGCTCCACTGCAAGGTGATTCGTAGTGGACAGAAGAACTGGCAGCGCAAGACGTGGTGCACTCAACTATGAATATCTTCACAACTGCTTACAGCGCTTCTATGCCCCGTCGAAAACCCCGGCACCGCAAGCTCCCAGTGTACTTGTGGTAGCTTAAAATTACTGAAAAGCGAAGGGGGTGTCACAAGCTTCAGCGTGAGGCTCAACGGACACGGAACCATGACAAATCATGCAACCGGGTAGCAGCATATACTCGTAAGTCAGCCAAGAAATGCCTTCGCACACTGATTAACAAGGCTCGCTTCAGGCAAGATCTAGTGGGCAATGTGAACAAAGACCTGCCTATCACAATTGTGTTGACTTGCTGGTCAGCACATGCAACGCTTGCCTATGGGATGGGGTTTTCTCGGTGCGTCAGGCTGACTAGCAAGGAGAAGGGAAATTCCAGATAGCCCCCTTGATACCGCCCGTTATGCATGCTAGACATGGCTGGGAAAGTGCTAGCAAGACTCATCAAGCGAAGACTCACTGACCGGTTCGTGCAGCTGAAGACGCTCTACCATTGATGTGATTGCAGAGTTGGTTAGCGCGATCCAAAAGGCAGAGGCATATAGTCGCACCAAGTGACGGCTCATTCTGTTGGTCGCGTATGCCAAAGTGGTGAGGGCACTCCAAAAGCAGAAGCGCATAGCTGTACCAAGTGACGTATCGTTATATTGGTGACATTGGACATTAGGAGCGTCTTCAACTCTGCTAGATGGGTGGATAATCTGGATATGCTGGAAAACCATTTTTGAGTTCCAGGATATCTGATACAGTTTCTGAAGGACTACTTGAGAACCGAAGCCTGCTTTGCGTCGTGAAGTTACATCGATACTACTTCTAAGCTTGAGGAACGTGTCACACAAAGGGCTACTGAGACTGAAAATGCCAGATGAGTCACACTTTATCGGCTTTACTAATTATATGGCGACTCTATTCACTGAACGCACCAATGAACAAGCACAACTCAAACTAGATATGATAATGTACCGAGTAAAAGACTGGGTGGCAGCTCACGGGTTAAGTCTAGCACTGGAAAAAACCGAGGTAGTTATCTTGAAAACAAAAGAGAATCCTTAGAGTAAGAATGATCAGTATTGGAGACATGCTAATCGAATCAAGGCCAGTTGTGAAGTGGCTAAAGTTACTGATTGACCCGTAGATCAGGCCAACGGCTGAGAAGACTGCTTTGGGCGTATCAGCTCTGAGTCGAATTGTGGCTGCTGAATGCCATAGGGTCAGTTCTACCGTATGAAGCAGAAATGTGGGGTGACGCTGTCAGTAAGGAGGAGTACCAAAAACGCATGGTCCACGTAGAGAAGGGAGGAGCGCTGAGGATTGTGTCTACATATCTGACAGCCTTTTCTTCTGTGGTGAGATTTATTGCAGGCATGATACCTGTTGCGTTCTTTGCTGGAGAGCACTTCACCTTTTACTTGCGTCGAAGTGAGGGCGCGAGAGAGATGGTTGCCCGCGAGGAGAGACGTTGCTCACTCAACTGTGGGCAGCAATCTTGGGTGAATTGCACGAAGAGATGGTGGACTATGTGCCTCATCCAAGATTTAAGACCATCGCTAAATCGAAGGTAAGATGAGACCGACTTCTATCTGATCCAGCTTTTTGCCCCGGATAGTATAGTCGTGGTAATGTTTGATTCGGTTAACAAATGGAATCAGAGGGCACATTATCTTCTTCCTTAAAGATGAAAGGGACTCAGAGCAGCCGGAGGAGTCTTGGCCGGAGGATAGTTTGCCTGGCATTCTATTTTCTTCTCTACCTTCCCACTAGAGAAGGGATCCTCTAGCTTGGAGGTGCCTCACATCGTAAAAAAAACGATACTTGGCCCGAAGTAATGTGTCAGAAAGTTCCAGGCTGGATTCTTGGGCTGACAGAGGAGGTGTTTAGTGGGTAGTTCAATCAATTGCGAGCATGGGAGCCCCACACTAAGCGCATAAATGGCATTCGCCTCTCAACCACAAAAAAACAAGGCAAATTACTAGACTTTTTAGAAAAAGTGGAAATAAACAATTTTTTGAAATCTGGGCAGTTAATTAATAGCCGGATGGATGTGAATAATCTTTTTTTGTTGAATTTATGCAACGATTTCGTAATTGTATATGATCAATTGTGACAGATTATAAACAGGTCAAAATATGCTTAGTTGATGAACTAATTTGTTTGGTAAAGATACAGAGTACCAAAATATTGTTATGTTTTATGAAACAATATCTGTAGACTAATAATAAAATTTAACTTCTATGAGTACTTTATTCATTGAAAACTTATTTTTATTTTAGACAAAATTACTGAAATTTCTCATTTTGAAAAAACAAAGCAATTTTGCGCGTTCCATGTATGTTTCGAGAAAAAGGATACATACTGGTTGGAGTTGAAAATAATCGTGGCTTTATCATATTTTGGGGGTAGTTGGAGTCAAAATGTGGATCAATAATTTGATTAAAAATAGATTAGCTTACGCTGAGCTCAAAAACCTCATAAATTAGTTATTTGGAGCAAAAGCGGCCTTAATATAAAAACTGAAAGAAAAAACGTTTTCATACCTAAACAGGGCCTAAAAAAGCCCAAAAATAAATTCATTGATTTTGGGGCTTTTGAAATATTTCCCATCAATGTTGAAGCCCTTTGATGCAACCTATCTTTAAAATTCAAAGGTTTTAGAAAACAATGCATATGAATTTAAATAAAATTGGCTGAAAAGAAGAGCTGGTGTTAATGTTAGACTGAAATAAATGAATTCAAAATATTACAAATTTGCGTAAGTTAACACTTTTCAAACTAAACATTTTGATTAACATCCACGTACTTATTATTCAGTTACTATGCGCAACAAAGTGCTAATTAACTTTTCTTTTTTTTTAAGTTCCATAAAATGTATCTCCTATCAGCTATTCAAATGCAAAAACTTCCCATTTTGTGCACATGTAAAATCAGAAATTTTTTAACGAACAACCATTGAACGTATTTTTAGGGATCTTTATTGAAAATTGAGCTTGTGAAATGGGCCACGGTTAGTAACTTTCTGATGTCCTGTTTCGTTGTAAATTTGGCCTAGTTAAAGCCAGATTTAAGCCCTGCTTGGCCCAAAAGTCCTGCAAGCAAGACCTGTTTGCGGCCACATTTCATCACATTATGGGTCATGTTCGGTCTATGATTAAATTCATTTTTAAGGGTATTGTAAAATCATTTTACAATAGCCTACTAGTTTCGCGTCCTGTCTGTCCGTCCGTCCGTGTGTCACACCACTTTTTCTCGCAAACTACATAAGCTAGAAACATAAGATTTTGTAAGTAGGTGCAAAAAGACGCCCTCTTCAAAGTTTCAACATGAAGGGGAGTTGCCCCTGGAAAAAAAAAGTTTTCATCGCATGTAGGCAATGTGGGTATCAAATGAAAGGTATTTATGAGAACTTTTCAAAACAGGTCTTAAAATAACAAATTTTGCTTCGAGGGGTGCAGGGGAAGGGGAAATGTACGAAAATTTTGTGTCCCCCCCCCCTCGCGATTGGATACCTTTGACACGAAAAATCTAAAAAAAATCATGAATGTAGGCCTTTATGAGTACAACAACAACAAATACATGAGAAGTCGACATTCACTCAACTTTGTTAGTAATAGTATGATTTATCGATTTTATGTTTTCTTGAATGAAAGCTTAACCGTGCCCTTAAATTTAATAAAATGTAGTACACATCACTATTTATAAGATTAATCTGTCCTGAAAGTTTCATAAAGATCGAATGATATTTAATGAAGTTATAGCGATTTGAATTTTCCTGTATTACTATGGAACAATATGCGCTATATTACTATGGAAACATATGGCTATGGAACAATATGCGCTTTTTACCGACTCAGATACTACAGCTTTGCTAGGATTTGCATGAAAGTTTCAGGAATGATATGTATCATGAATTTCTTGGAGAATTGGCTCAGCTAGTGGTATTAGTAATCGTAAAGCAAAATAGAGGCTGTTTTAAATGCGAAGATTGAATAATTTTGAGTTATTTTGCCCCAACTTCAACGCTTAAGGCGCATGCTTTTAACACTTGATTCAATTTAATGAATGACTGAAGATGAGTACCTACAATTAATACTCATAGGTAAAACAAAATGAGAAGGCAGTAGAGAGCTCCTAGCAAATAGGCTTTCTAACCATTCTAGGATTCGAAAAAATAGGCCATGAATCGATGATTACAGTACAGGGGAGTGGCCGCTGAAAAAAAAATTTCATCAAAGATAGCCAATATAAATATCAAATGAAAGTTCTTTATAAGAGCTTTTCAAAACAGTACTTGAACTGATAATTTTTCCTTCACAAGGGCAACAAATACCTTAGAAGTCGAAATTCGATCAACTTTGTTAATAATAATACATTTTATTAATTTTGCTTTTTGTCTATAAAATCAAGATGGGACCCTTAAATTCCCCAAAATCTATCATTTAAGTTTTCTAAAAGTAATTGTATATAGTTCGAAAATTTCACAATAATTGAACAATAAACAGCTAAATTACGGCCGATTGAATATTTAACAATTAGAAAAACATTAACACGTGATATTAGGGAGATACATGCTTGCAACGGACCTAGACATTACAAATATGTAGGAATTTTGATAAAAATTTTAGAAATGGTTTGTTATATCCATGTGTTATCATGACTAATCAAGTGACGGGGTCAAACCACTTGCAACAAAATGGTGGCGAGTTTAAAATCATAATAACCATAATAATTTTTCGAACTCAATTTATGGAATCTATATATTAGTCAAGTTTTGATATGCAGAATATATTGTTTGATTTACTAATTGTTTTACAATACCCTTCTGGCAGGAGCATCCTCCTGCTACTTCAACTTGTTTCTTCATATTATAAGGTAACAAATTTAGAATTGATTTGATATATAAATCAATTCTAATATCTCTCAGTAAATTCGTTACCTAACAATATGAAGAAACAATATCACATATAAAATTCTCAGACCAAACATAGCCCGTAATGTCATGAAATGTGGATGTTGTATCAGCCCAAAAAAAAGGCCGCAAAAAGGGCTTGCTTGATTTTTTACATGTACGAGTACAAAATGGGAAATTTTTGTATTTGAATAGCTGATGGGGAAGTTGTTTTTTTATGTTAAGGCCACTTTTGCCCAAAATATCTAATTTATAAGTAATTTGAGCTTAGCGCAGGCTAATTTTATTTTTCATCAAATTATT
>OZ017743.1:56331297-56343797 GCA_963969285.1 Odontomyia ornata | reverse complement strand
TATATATATATATATATTGTTACATGCACAAATAATTCTACGAGCTACTGTCGCAACTGTTTTCACAACCATCATGATCAACAAGCGAATGTACTCGAAAACCCGCCAAGCATGATCAACATATGAAAGTGACGTCACTGCCCATTCAGTATTGCTCGAATATTCCAGTTAGCTCGCCAATGTACGAGTAATGGATTGAATGACTAGAGACCCTATATAAAGGCGAGCTGGATGAATGGGGGGATTATTACAACCGCGAAATAGTAAGACTGCGATAGTGAGGTGTGCGAATTAAAAGCGGTATCGATTGCGAAGTGATAGACACTTGAAGTAAAAATTTATAGGCAAAGTGAAAAATAAAATTAGTGAAAGTGTTAAATTAATGTTTGTGCATTTTTAGTAAATAAACTCTTTCAACTTAATTTAAAAGACAGTGCGTTTTCACTTTTCCGGAACACTAAAATTATTGGCTCTGAACCATAACACGTGTTAGTGGTGTCAAGAAGTGAGAAAGAAAATATTGGATGTGAAAACGTTTAAACATTTATAAAGTGCGCAATTGTGAAAATTAACGTGGAAACTGGTGTAAAAATCGCCGAAACAATAAAAATGCCAGGAAACTTTCATCTAAAGATTGATAAAAATGCCAGGAAACTTTCATTTAAAGATTGATCACCATAGCGGAGCTCAAGGAGGAGTTGGAATAGCGAAATCTGACCACGCAAGGTACAAAGGCCATACTGATTGCGCGCTTGTGTGACGCGATCGAGTCGAAAGGTGTGAATCTGGGTTCGGGTAAGCGCTCAAATGCGGAAAAATGCGCAGAGGGTGGAGACATAGAAACACCAAAATCAAAGGAGCCAGAAAATGCGCTAATGCAAATGTTAATGCTGATGTCATTCAGTCTAACTGTGGAGCTAGATGAACAATCAGTGAAGCTAAATGAACAATCAGCGATGCTAAATAAATAGTCAGCTAGACTAACTGCGAAGCTAAATGAAGAATCAGCGAAGCTGGACCAATTAATGATCAAAATCAAGGCAGACATCACACAGAAGCTGGGAAAACAGTCAACCGAAATAAAAGCGGAGCTCGGTAGTCTAAACAAACAAATCAAAGGGGTCGAGGAAAAGGTTTCTCAGGTCGAGGAAAAGGTCAGCCAGGTCGAGGAGAGAATCAACCGTGAGATGGAAAACATGAAAAAGGAATTGGAAGCAGCGAAGGCAGTAGTAACCACCTCACTAGCTCCGCTTACAACCGCAGCGCAAAGCTCATCCAGAAATGTGAAAGCACCAATATCCGACGAGCCAACTTTCTGGAGCATTTACAAAACCCAGTTTGAAGCCACGGCTAGGGCAAATCACTAGAATGAGCAGGAACGAGCGACTGCATTAATTCTTGCTCTAAGAGGCCCAGCTGCCGATATATGCAGACTATCCCCGTTGAGTTGCACTCAAACCCGGCTGCTATAATGAATGCGCTCAACATGCGTTATGAAGATGCTCATCTGAAGCAGATTTATCGGTCACAGCAACGCATCGGATGCAGAAGTCTGGCGAAACCCTACACAAGCTAGCACAAGACATTGAGCGACTGGCACTTTTGGCTTAGCCAGCTTATGACCCAGAACATCGAGATGACACTGGAACAGAAGCATTCATCAGTGCATCAAAGGACCAGGAATTGCAACAAGTCGTACATTTAGCTCAAAAGCAAACGGTTAAGGATGCTTTGGCTTATAGTCTGAACTTTGAGGCAGCGAAAAATGTGAGTCGTACCACTGCCCGGGTTCGCGAGGTAGTGGCAGACAAGAGCAGGTGCGAGCGCGTGGAAATTCAGCGAGAGGCACAGGTAAATGGTGCGCCTAGATGCTGAAATCGCGGAGAGAAGGGGCACCTGCAAAGAAACTGCAAGAAGCGAAGAAAATTGAGCTATTGTCCAGGGTTTGCAGCTAGGAGAAGTTCTAGACCGAGTCGGGAGCCCAGAATGGAAGCTCTTCAAACTAACTAGGAGGATCGACGTTCCCAGCACCACCATCACCGTGTCAAGATTACATCGTGGAGAAGCGGACTTATGTCTTCCGGGACAAGTTGACGGAGAACATTGTACCATAACAATCGACACTGGTGCAACCCGATCGATTATCCGACGAGACCTTGTGAGGCAACAACTACTTCAAAAGGGCAGGGTTTTTTTCACTATGGACAGCTACGGGAGAAACTGCACCTGTCCATGGAGAGGTCAGCCTCCAGATACAGTTGGAGACCTTGCGCTCCGACATAATTTTCTGGTCGCGAACATCATGGATGACTGCATTCTCGGAATGGATTCTCCGCAACCACATGGAATCACGTTGGATTTGGGCAAACAATTATTGAAATGGTAGAATGTCGAAGTATTGATGTAGGTTCCCAGCGTCCAAATTCTCAAGATGAGTGTGGAAGTATGTACCGACACTGATGTACCGAAATCTTCCGAGAGCGAGTATGGGCCAAGCTTGATGGTGATTCTGGAGACCACCGATTTATCTGATAGAGCCAACGAAGACGTCCGCATTGCGCAGTTTGATTGTAGCACGAAGCGTTGTAGGATCTAAAAGGAACGGATACGTACGGGTTAGAGTCCTTAACACCGCACACGCAACCACGAGCATCAAAGCGGGAGAAGTCATTGGCAGCTGCCAGCCGGTTTCCACCATCACCTCTTTGGAAGCCACTTACGACCATCTTTGGAAAAGGAGGCAAGACGAAGACAAAGCCCGGGAATCCATGTCGGCGCTATTGAAGCAGGTCAAATTGCCAGTGCAGCTCTTCAAACGAGCCTCTGATCTGGTCACCAAGTGCAGTGACATCTTCTCAACAAGCCCGGATGACCCAGGCCGAACGAGTATGGTAACTCACGTCATACATACACAGGGAGCCAATCCGATTCGACAAGCACCGAGACGTCTTCCTATAGCCAAACAAGGAGAAGTGAGCGCACTGATCTCCGACATGGAAAAACAAGGCGTTATCGAACCTTCTGTCAGTCCCTGGGCCGTGCCAGTAGTTCTAGTAAAGAAACAGGGTGGTAGCACTCGTTTTTGTGTCGACTATAGGCAGCTTAACAGCATCATCAAGAAAAATAATTACCCGCTCCCACGCATCGATGACATCATGGACACTTTAGCCGACGCAAAATGGTTTTCTACACTCGATCTCAAGAGTGGCTACTGGCAGGTAGAAATCGACAAGAAGGACCGAGAGAAAACCGCATTTTCAGTTGGGACTGGATTATGACAGCTTTTGGTGATGCCATTTGGGCTTTGCAATGCTCCAGCCACCTTCGAACGCCTGATAAAATATGTGCTACGTGGCCTAACCTGGAAAATTTGCTTGGTGTACTTAGATGACATCATTGTTATCGGGAGAACGTTCGAAGAGTATGTGTGGAATTTAGAAGAGGTTTTCTCCTGATTGTGATAGGCAAATTTGAAACTTAGTCCCGACAAGTGTACGCTTTTTGCAGCTAGAGTGAAATACCTGGGACACGTCATATCAGCAAAAGGGGTCAAAACAGACCCTGAGAAAATTGAAGCCGAGAAAAGCTGGCCAACACCAAACAACAAGCACCAACTACGAAGTTTTCTGGGTCTGGCAACCTACTATCGAAAATTCGTCAAAGACTTTGCCAAAATAGCTAAGTGTCTCCATCAGCTAACCGAGAAAAATCGTCCGTATGTCTGGAATGAACAACGCCAGACAGCCTTTGAGACCCTGAAGGAGAAGCTGTATGAATCACCTGTGCTGGCATATCCGAAACACTTTGTTTGTAGTTGATACCGATGCAAACAACGGTGGTATTGGAACTATTATCTTCCCGCAGATAGATGGCGAAGAAAGAGTCCTCTCGTATTACAGTCGAGTTCTTTCAAAAAAGTGAGAGGAGCTCTTGCGTGACCAGGAATGAGCTATTTGCTATAAAAGAGGCCACCAAGCAGTTCCACAAGTACCTATATGACCAGAAATTTGTTCTTTGAATGGACCATGCATCGCTTCAAAAACCCCGAGGGACAAGTTGCGAGATGGATCAAAAGATTGCAGTCAGACGACTACGAAATCGTTCATCGAAGGGTGGAGTTCATGGAAATGCTGACACCCTCTCTCGTCGTCCATGTCCAGCTAACTGCAAGCATTGCTGACGGATTGCGGAAAAGGAACTGCCCGTTGATCTGCGACTGATAGCGGCCGAATTCGATGAAGGTTGGTCATTGGAGCAGATTCGAAATGCCTAGTTAGCCGATGAAGACATCGGACCATTGATCGTATGGAAGGATTGGAAGGACGTTTCGATGCGCGGTGCCACCGTGAAAAGTTGTTTGGCACAATGTAACTCCCGTCAGGTGGAGGGTAGTGTACTCAAGCGGAAATGGCAAACGGCGGATGGCGGCTCCTATAGGATGCAAACTATACTTCCCAAAAGCCGAATCCACGATGTGGTTAAGGAAATGCATGAAGGATCCTCGGGAGGCCACCTTGGTGTTAACAAGACCTTAGCGAAATTGCGGGAAAGGTTTTACTGGCTCCACGCTCGGGAAGACGTAGAGGACTGGTGCAGTCGATGCATGATTTGTGCTTCCGTCAAAGATTCAAAGCGACGGCTGAGAGGACAAATGCAAACCTATAACGTGAGCGTGCCATTTGAAAGGATTGCTGTTGACATGGCAGGACCTGTTCCTGAATCCGAATGGGGAAATCGATACACGCTGGTTGTGGCCGATTATTTCAGCAAGCGGGCCAAAGTCTACCCATTCCCCCACTAGGAAGCAACTTCTGTAGCCGAACAGCTAGTATTAAATTGGGTCAGTAGGTACATGGTCCCTTGCGAGCTACATTCGGATCAAGGCCGAAACTTTGATTCACTAGTTTTTGGCGAAATGTGCGAGCTGCTGGGAATACGGAAAACGACGACAACACCGCTGCATCCCCAACCGATGGAATGGTCGAACGTTTCAACGGCACGTTAAATAAATACCTGGCCAAGATGGTTGACGAGAACCAAAGGGCCTGGGACCGATACATCCCACTATTTTTGATGGCGTACAGAGCTGCCGAACATGCATCGACGGGTCAAGCCCCAGCCAAAGTCATTTTTGGAAAGACTTTTCGTCTGCCAGCTGACATAAAGTTCGGAACACCCCCTGAGAAACCCCAAACGATCACGGAGTGCGCAAGTGAGCTAAGACAACGGTTGAACCAGATACATCGGACAGTGCGAAAACACCTCGAATCGGCTACTGACCGCATGAAGACCAGGTATGATCTAAAGGCAAATTCTACTGGCTTCCAGCAAGATGACTTGGTGTGGCTATATAATCCACAACGGCGGAAGGGTAGGTCTCTAAAGTTGCAGCATAATTGGGAGGGACCATACCGAGTCACAAAGCGAATCAACGACGTCGCATACCATATACAGGAATACCGTAAGCCAAGAGCCGAACTGGAAACCGTGCACCTGGACCGTCTTGCCCCATATTACATCCAGAGAGAATTGACTACAACTGGCGACATATCTTTTTGGGGCGAAAAAAAACTGAATTCTGCGAGCTACTGTCGCAATTGTTTTCACAACCATTATGAACATCAACAAACGAATGTACTCGAAAACCCGCCAAGGATGATCAACATCTGAAAGCGACGTCACTGCCCATTCAGTATTGCTCGAATATTCCAGTTGGTTCGCCAATGTACGAGAAATGGATTGAATGACTAGAGACCCTATATAAAGGCAAGCTGAATGAATGGGGGGATTTTCACAACCGCGATATAGTAAAACTGCGATAATGAGATAGTGAGGAGTGCGAATTAAAAGCGATATCGATTGTGAAGTGATAGACACTTGAAGTAAAAATTTATAGAAAAAGTGAAAAGTAAAATTAGTGAGAGTGTTAAATTAACGATTGTGCATTTTTAGTGAATAAATTGTTTCAACTTAATTTAAAAGACAGTGCGTTTTCACTTTCCCAGAGCACTAAAATTATTGGATGCGAACCATAACACGCGACAATATATATATTTATTTGTTACATATCTACACAATTCGCTGAACTACTGTCGCAATTGTTGTCGCAACTGTTAATAACATAATGATCCAAGAAAAAGGAACGAATGACGTCAAAAGCGTGTACTTGAAAGCGCAAGAACGGAGCAAGTAGATCCATGATCAATATCTGAAAGTAACGTCACTGCGGGTATTCAGATTTTCTCGAATATCCCAGGTAGCTCTCGTCCGACCATTCACCAATATACGAGGAATGGATTGAATGACTAGAGACCTATGAAAAGCCGAGCAGAATGAAGGGGAGACAGAGTCGTAGCAAAAACTGCGATAGTAAAACTATACATAACAGTCCATTCAATAAGTCCGTAGTATGACACATAGATGACGTTACTAGAACTTTTTCATATGAGTTTGTATTAGTACTAACCTTCAAACGATACGTGTATAAATTCAATAGCAATCGGACCATTGATTCATATTTTGTGTGAAGCGACTTTTGTCATTGAAAGAAAATGGAAAAAAGTAAATTTCGATTTTTGATAAAGCATTGCTTTTTGATGAAAAAAAAAAACAGTTGAAACAAAATAATAGCTTGATAAACATTCACCGGACTCTGCTCCATCAAGACAAATGGTACAGACGTAGATTGCTGAATTTAAACGTAGTCGTACCAGTCCAAATGATGCAGAGCGCAGTGGATACCCAAATGAGGCTGTTAATCCAGAAAACATAAAAAAAATCCACAAATCGGTTATGAACGATCGCAAATTGAAGATGCACGAGCTAGCTGACATTGTAAAGTTATCAGATGGTGGTGTTTTCACCATTTTATACGAACATTTGGGTATGCGAAAGCTTTGTGCAAAGTGGGTGCTGCGTGAGCTCACAGTCGACCAAAAATAACAACGCCTTGATGCTTCAGAGGAGTGTTTGGCACAATGGATGTAACAAAGCTGTACTATTACACACCAGAATTCAAAAGACAATCAGCTGAGTGGGCAGCAGTCGACGAACCGAGTCCAAACCGAGCAAAGACGTGATGGCGTCTGTATTTTGGGATGCGCACGGAATAATATTCATTGACTATTTCCAAAAAGGAACTACCGTCAACAGCGACTATTATTGTGCACTTTTGGATCGATTGAAGGCTGATATTGCAAGAAATGGCATGGTCGCATTTGCAAAAGAAAAAGTTTTGTTTCACCAAGACCATGCACCGTGTCGCAAATCGATGAAAACGATGGAAAAATAGAATGAATTGGGCTTCTAATCGCATACCCACCCACCGCATTCTCCACATTTAGCCCCCAGCGACTTTTTCCTGCTTTTCAGATCTCAAGAGAATGTTTGCTGGAAAGAAATTTGAGTCCAATGATGAAGTAATCGCTGAAACTGAGGCCAATTATGATGAGCAAGAGAAATTGTACTGTAAAAGTAGTATCAAAGAGTTGGAAAATCGCTAAACTCATTGTGTCACCCTCGAAGCCAACTTTGTTGGATAATAAATTCGAGTTCTGTCAAAATTTTGTTTTCTCTTACTTATCCTACGGACTTATTGAAAGACCTTTTATATATATGTATATAACTATATATATATATATATATATATATATATATATATATATATATATATATATATATATATATATATATATATATATATATATATACATATATATATATATATATATACATATATATATACATATATATATATATATATATATATATATATATATATATATATATATATATATATATATATATATATCTATATATATATATACATATATATATATATATATATATATATGTTATATGTATATATATATATATATATATATATATATATATATATATATATATATATATATATATATATTGTTACATGTACAAATAATTACATGTACAAATAATTCTGCGAGCTACTGTCGCAATTGTTTTCATAATCATTAAGAACGTCAACAAATGAATTTACTCGAACCCACGAGAACCCAACAAGCATGATCAACATCTGCAAGTGACGTCACTCCATTCATTAATTTGCTCGAACCTACCAGGTACCTCTCGGTAGAACATTCGCCAATGTACGAGAAATGGATGAATAGGTAGAGACCCTATATAAAGGCGAGCTGAATGAATGGGGGGATTCATTCATTCGACCGCTATAAGAACTGCGATAGTGTGTGGGAAGTGATTTTCGTAATAGTGAAGTGATTTAGAAGACAATTGCGATAAGAAATTTATGGACAAGTGTTAGATTTTTTTTAATAGTGAAAATTAAAATTAGTGCAAGTGTTAAACTGATTATTGTGCATATTTGTGATGAAATAAACTCTTTTAATTTAATTTAAAAGATATTGCGTTTTCACTTTCCCAGAATATTAAAATTATAGGCAGCGAACCAATAACACGCGACAGTTGTGTCAAGAAGTGCGAAAGAAAAATTTTGAAAGTGAATATTTGAACATTTTTATAGTGCGCAATAGGAAAATTTAAAGAAACATTAAAAATGCCACGAAGCTTAAACTTTAAAATTAATGAATTGACCATGTCGGAGCTTAAGGAAGAGTTGGAACAGCGAAACCTGGCTAGGCAAGGTACAAAGGCCACACTGATACGCGGAAGGCGCGTATCTGGATCCGGGTGAGCCCTCAGATGCAGAAAAAGGCGCAGAAGGTGGTGAAGCAGAAACAAAAAAACCAAAGGAACCAGAAAATGCGCTGATGCAAATGTTAATGCTGATGCAGCAAGAGCAGCGACAACAGTCGTCCAATTTAACTACGAAGCTAGATGAACAATCAGCGAAGTTAAATGAACAATCAGCGAAGTTAAATGAACAATCATCGAAGCGAAATGAACAATCAGCGCAGCTAAATGAACAGACATCCAGTTTAGCTGCGAAGCTAAATGTAAAATCAGCGCAGCTAAATGAACAGACATCCAGTTTAGCTGCGAAGCTAAATGAACAATCAGCAAAAATGGACCAACAAGCGATTGAAATCAAGGCGGATTTGCAAAAACAGTCAACCGAAATAAAAGCGGAGCTCAGTAGTCTCAATAGCCAAATTAAATGCGTCGAGGAAAAGGTATACCAGGTCGAGGAGAGAATCAACCTTGAGATCAGCCAGGTCGAGGAGAGAATCAACCATGAGATGGAAAAAGTGAAAAAGGACTTGAAAGCAGCGAAGGCAGCAGTAACCGCCTCACCAGCCTCACTTATAACCGCAACGCAAAGCTCATCTAGAAATGCGCAAGCACCAATATTCGACGGGCAAACGGTCTGGACTATTTACAAAACCCAGTTTGAAGCAGCCGCTCGCATAAATCACTGGAATGAGCAGGAACGAGCAACTGCATTGATTCTTGCTCTAAGAGGCCCAGCTGCCGAGCTGTTGCAGACGATCCCCGTTGAATTACACTCAAACCCGAACGCTATAATGAATGCGCTCGACATGCGTTATGGAGACGATCATCTAAAGCAGATTTATCGGTCACAGCTAAGGCATCGGGTGCAGAAGACTGGTGAAACCTTGCAGCAACTAGCCCAAGGCATTGAGCGACTAGCACTTTTGGCTTACCCAGCCTACGACCCAGAACATCGAGATGATGCAGCGACAGAAGCATTCATCAGCGCACTAAAGGACCCGGAATTGCAACAAGCCGTGCGTTTAGCTCAAAAGCAAACGGTTAAGGACGCATTGGCTTACAGTCTGAACTTTGAGGCAGCGAAAAATGTGACTCGTACCACTGCCCGGGTTCGTGAGGTAGTGACAGACGAGTGCAGGTGTGAACGCGTGGAAATTGAGCGAGACCCGCATGTAAATGGTGCGCCTAGATGCTGGAATTGCGGAGAGAAGGGGCACTTGCAAAGAGACTGCAAGAAACGAAGAAAACCGAGCTATTGTCCAGGGTTTGCAGCTAGGAGGAGATCCAGACCGAGTCAGGAGCCCAGAATGGAAGCCCTTCAAACAGAGGGGTCGGGAAACACGTAAGAGCCAACTTCGTGGGGCAGAGGTTGGCTAGGAGGATCGACGTCTCCAGCACCACCATCACCGTGTCAAGACTACATCGTGGAGAAGCGGACTTATGCCTTCCGGGTCAAATTGACGGAGAACACTGCACCATAACAATCGACACTGGCGCAACCCGATCGATTATCCGACCAGACATAGTTAGACAGCAACAACTTCACAAGGGCAGAATTTTCTCACTACGGACAGCTACGGGAGAAACTGCACCTGTTCATGGAGAGGTCAACCTCCAGATACAGTTGGGAGACCTCGTGTTCCGACATAATTTTCTGGTCGCAAACATTATGGATTTTCTGCGACCACATGGAATCACGTTGGACTTGGGCAAACAGGTATTGAAATGGCAGAATGTCGAAGTGCTGATGGAGGATCCCAGCGGCCGAATCCCCAAGATGAATGTAGTGGTATGTACTGACACTGATGTACCGAATTCTTCCGAAAGCATTGTATGGGCCAAGCTTGATGGGTATTCTAGAGACCACCGATCTTATCTGATAGAGCCAACGAAGACATCCGCATTGCGCAGTTTGATTGTAGGACGAAGCCTTGTAAGATCTTTAAGGAATGGATATGTGCCGGTTAGAGTCCTTAACACCGCAGACTCAACCACGAGCATCAAAGCGGGAGAAGTCATTGGCAGCTGCCAGCCTGTTTCCACCATCACCTCTTTGGAAGCTACTTACAACCATCATTGGAAAAGGAGGCAAGACACAGACAAAGCCCGGGAATCCACGTCTGCAATATTGAAGCAAGTCAAATTGCCGGTGCAGCTATTCAAACGAGCCTCTGATCTGGTCACCAAGTACAGTGACATCTTCTCAACAAGCCCGCATGGCCAAGGCCGAACGAGTTTGGTAACTCACGTCATAGATATACAGGGAGCCAAGTCGATTCGACAAGCACCAAGACGTCTCCCTATAGCCAAACAAGGAGAAGTGAGCGCGCTGATCTCGGACATGGAAAAACAAGGCATTATTGAACCTTCTGTAAGTCCATGGGCCGCGCCTGTAGTTCTAGTAAAGAAAAAGGATGGTAGCATTCGTTTTTGTGTCGACTATAGGCAGCTTAACGAGGTCACTCCCACGCATCGATGACATCATGGACACTTTAGCCGACGCCAAATGGTTTTCTACTCTCGATCTCAAGAGTGGCTACTGGCAGGTAGAAATTGACAAGAAGGACCGAGAGAAGACCGCATTTTCAGTTGGGACCGGATTGTGGCAATTTGTGGTGATGCCGTTTGGGCTTTGCAATGCTCCAGCCACTTTCGAACGCTTGATGGAATACGTGCTACGTGGTCTCACCTGGAACACCTGCTTGGTGTACCTAGATGACATCATCGTCATCGGGAGAACGTTCGAAGAGCATGTGCGGAACTTAGAAGAGGTTTTCTCCTGACTGTGACTGGCAAATTTGAAACTTAGTCCCGACAAGTGTACCCCTTTCGCAGCTGAAGTAAAATACCTGGGACATGTCGTATCAGCAGAAGGGGTCAAAACAGACCCTGAAAAAATTGAAGCCGTGAAAAGCTGGCCAACACCAAACAACAAGCGCCAACTACGAAGTTTCCTGGGTCTGGCAACCTACTATCGAAGATTCGTCAAAGACTTTGCCAAAATAGCTAAGTGTCTCCATCAGCTAACCGAGAAAAATCGTCCGTATGTCTGGAATGAACAACGCCAGACAGCCTTTGAGACCCTGAAGGAAAAGCTATGTGAATCACCCGTACTGGCGTATCCGAAACCCGGAAAAATGTTTGTAGTTGACACCGATGCAAGCAATGGCGGTATTGGAGCTGTACTCTCCCAGCAGGTCAATGGCGAAGAAAGAGTCCTCTCGTATTACAGTCGAGTTCTTTCAAAAAGTGAGAGGAACTACTGTGTGACCAGGAAGGAGCTATTGGCTATAATAGAGGCCACCAAGCAGTTCCACAAGTACCTATATGGCCAGAAATTTGTTCTTCGAACGGACCATACATCGCTGAGATGGCTACTTAACTTCAAAAACCCCGAGGGACAAGTTGCGAGATGGATCGAAAGATTGCAGTCATACGACTACGAAATTGTTCATCGAAAGGGCGGAGTTCATGGAAATGCTGACGCCCCATCTCGTCGCCCATGTCCAGCTAACTGCAAGCATTGCCGACGGATTGCGGAAAAGGAACCGCCCGTTGATCTGCGACTGATAGCGGCCGAATTCGATGAAGGTTGGTCATCGGAGGAGATTCGAAATGCCCAGCTAGCCGATGAAGACATCGGACCATTGCTCGTATGGAAGGAGACGATTGGGCGACCTGAGACGTTTCAACGCATGGCGCAACCCTGAAAAGCTATTGGGCACAATGGAACTCCCTTCAGGTAGAGGGTGGCATACTCAAGCGGAAATGGGAAACGGTGGATGGCGGCTCCTATAGGATGCAAACTATAC
>OZ017743.1:56311297-56326297 GCA_963969285.1 Odontomyia ornata | reverse complement strand
CCACCATATTTTATAACCTCGACTGGAATCTCATCGACGCCCGTCGCTTTATTATTCTTTTGGGCTTTGATGATGGAACACACCTCATCTAGAGTTTGTGGGCAATGGAGGGTCCGCAAATATCTAAAGACACCGATGTTCTGGAGCTGTAGGGAGGAATAAGGAGGTTCTTGAAATATGAAGCCCATCTTTCCTTAATTTTGATTTCGTCAGCGATGATATTGCCAATGTCGTCACGACAGAGGGTGGTTATATATATATATATATATATATATATATATATATATATATATATACATACATATATATATATATATATATATATATATATATATATATATATATATATATATATATATATATGTATATATATATACATAAATTTATATATATATATATATATATATATATATATATATATATATATATATATATATATATATATCTTCTTCTTCTTCGTAGCCCTACAGCCCCTTTCGGGCCTTCGCTTAGAGATAGTTAGAGTATCTCATTATTTTGATCGAATGTATCGGCACTCCACAAGGTGATATGATCATTATCACGCTTTGGCCGTGTGTCCGTCCACCCAGCTGCGATACGGTCTGATTTTTAAACCAGCATGTATCATAACTGAACAGGCTTATAGTTCGTCCGAAGAACCACTCGAACTAAATCTCGTTGACACCAACGAAACTTGAACCAGAGACCTTCAGTTTACCGGCTTAATGCTCTAACCACTAAGCCACGCAGACTACTATATATATACATATATATGTATATACATATACATGTATATATATATATATATATATATATATATATATATATATATATATATATATATATATATATATATATATATATATGTATAAACATATACATGTATATATATATATATATATATATATATATATATATATATGTATATATATATATATATATATATATATATATATATATATATATATATATATATATATATATATATATATATATTGTTACATGTACAAATAATTCTGCGAGCTACTGTCGCAATTGTTTTCACAACAATGAAGAACACGAATTCACTCGAAACCCCGAGAACCCAACAAGCATGATCAACATCTGCAAGTGACGTCATTCCATTCATGAACTTGCTCGAACCTACCAGGTAGAACATTCGCCCATGTACGAGAAATGGGTGAATAGGTAGAGACCCTATATAAAGGCGAGCTGAATGAATGGGGAGAATCATTCATTCGACCGCGATAAGAACTGCGAAAGTGTGTGGGAAGTGTGTTTCGTAATAGTGAAGTGATTTAGAAGACAGTTGCGATAAGAAATTTATGGACAAGTGTTAGATTTTATTTTAATAGTGAAAATTAAAATTAGTGAAAGTGTTAAACTGATTATTGTGCATTTTCTTGAATTAAATAAACTCTTCTAACTTAAATTAAAAGACATTGCGTTTTCACTTTCCCGGAACGTTAAAATTATATTTCCGCGAACCATAACACGCGACAATGGTGTCAAGAAGTGAGAAAGAAAATTTTGGAAGTGAAAACGATTAAACATTTTTAAAGTGCACAATAGTGTAAATTAACGTGAAAACTGGTGGAAAAATAGCCAAAACAATAAAAATGCCAGGAAACTTACATCTAAAAATTAATCAATTGAGCATATCGGAGCTCAAAGAGGAGTTGGAACAGCGAAATCTGGCCACGCAAGGTACAAAGGCCATACTAATTGCACGCTTGTGTGACGCGATCGAGTCGGAAGGCGGGAATCTGAATTCGGGTGAGCTCTCAGATGCGGAAAAAGGCGCAGAAGGTGGAGAAGTAGAAACACCAAAATCAAAGGAGCCAGAAAATGCGCTAATGCAAATGTTAATGCTGATGTCATCCAGTCTGACTGCGAAGCTAGATGAACAGTCATCTAGTTTAACTGCGAAGCTAAATGAACAATCAGTGAAGCTGGACCAACAAGCGATCGAAATCAAGGCAGACATCACACCGAAGCTGGAGAAACAGTCAACCGAAATAAAAGACGAGCTCGGTCATCTGAACAAACAAATTAAAGGCGTCGAGGAAAAGGTTGACCAGGTCGAGGAAAAGGTTTACCAGGTCGAGGAGAAAATTAACCATGAGATCAGCCAGGTCGAGGAGAGAATAAACCATGATATCAGTCAGGTAGAGGAGAGAATCAACCATGAGATGCGAAACATGAAAAAGGAATTGGAAGCCGCGAAGGCAGTAGTAACCTCCTCACCAGCCTCGCTTATAACCGCAGCGCAAAGCACATCCAGAAATGTGCAAGCACCAATATTCGATGGGCAAACGGTCTGGAGTATTTACAAAACCCAGTTCGAAGCAGCCGCTCGCATAAATCACTGGAATGAGCAGGAACGAGCAACTGCGCTGATTCTTGCTCTAAGAGGCCCAGCTGCCGAGCTGTTGCAGACGATCCCCGTTGAATTGCACTCAAACCCGAATGCTCTAATGAATGCGCTCGACATGCGTTATGGAGACGATCATCTAAAGCAGATTTATCGGTCACAGCTAAGGCGTCGAATGCAGAAGCCTGGTGAAACCCTACAGCAGCTAGCCCAAGACATTGAGCGACTGGCACTTTTGGCTTATCCAGCCTACGACCCAGAACATCGAGATGACGCAGCAACAGAAGCATTCATCAGTGCGTTAAAGGACCAGGAATTGCAACAAGCCGTGCGATTAGCTCAAAAGCAAACGGTTAAGGACGCATTGGTTTATAGTCTGAACTATGAGGCAGCGAAAAATGCGACTCGTACCACTGCCCGGGTCCGTGAAGTGGCGGCAGACGAGTGCAGGTGTAAGCGCGTGGAAAATGAGCGAGAGCCGCAGGGTAATGGTGCGCCTAGATGCTGGGATTGCGGAGAAAAAGGGCACCTGCAAAGAGACTGTAAGAAGCGAAGAAAATGGAGCTATTGTCCAGGATGGTGGAGATTCAGACCGTGTCAGGAGCCTAGAATGGAGGACCATCAAACTGCAAGAGCCAAATTTGTGGGGCAGAGGTTGGCTAGGAGGATCGACGTCCCCAGCACCACCATCACCGTGTCAAGACTACATCGTGGAGAAGCGGACTTATGCCTTCCGGGTCAAATTGACGGAGAACACTGCACCATAACAATCGACACTGGTGCAACCCGATCGATTATCCGACCAGACCTAGTTAGACAGCAACAACTTCACAAGGGCAGAATTTTCTCACTACGGACCGCTACGGGAGAAACTGCACCTGTTCATGGAGAGGTCAACCTCCAGATACAGTTGGGAGACCTTGTGTTCCGACATAATTTTCTGGTCGCGAACATTATGGATGACTGCATTCTCGGAATGGATTTTCTTCGACCACATGGAATCACGTTGGACTTGGGAAAACGTGTCTTGAAATGGCAGAATGTCGAAGTACTGATGGAGGATCCCAGCGTCCAAATCCCCAAGATGAATGTAGTGGTATGTACTGACACTGATGTACCGAATTCTTCCGAAAGCATTGTATGGGCCAAGCTGGATGGTGATTCTGGAGACCACCGATCTTATCTGATAGAGCCAACGAAGACATCCGCATTGCGCAGTTTGATTGTAGGACGAAGCCTTGTAAGATCTTTAAGGAACGGATATG
This sequence comes from Odontomyia ornata, assembly GCA_963969285.1. NCBI lineage: Eukaryota > Metazoa > Arthropoda > Insecta > Diptera > Stratiomyidae > Odontomyia > Odontomyia ornata. Next base: position 56,322,658 of record OZ017743.1, on the reverse strand, counting down.
TGCCGGTTAGAGTCCTTAACACCGCAGACTCAACCACGAGCATCAAATCGGGAGAAGTCATCGGCAGCTGCCAGCCTGTTTCCACCATCACCTCTTTGGAAGCTACTCACAACCATCATTGGAAAAGGAGGCAAGACACAGAAAAAGCCAGGGAATCCACGTCTGCAATATTGAAGCAAGTCAAATTGCCGGTGCAGCTATTCAAACGAGCCTCTGATCTGGTCACCAAGTACAGTGACATCTTCTCAACAAGCCCGGATGACCAAGGCCGAACGAGTTTGGTAACTCACGTCATAGACACACAGGGAGCCAAGCCGATTCGACAAGCCCCAAGACGTCTCCCTATAGCCAAACAAGGAGAAGTGAGCGCGCTGATCTCGGACATGGAAAAACAAGGCATTATTGAACCTTCTGTAAGTCCATGGGCCGCGCCTGTAGTTCTAGTAAAGAAAAAGGATGGTAGCACTCGCTTTTGTGTCGACTATAGGCAGCTTAACGACGTCACTAAGAAAGATAGTTACCCGCTCCCACGCATCGACGACATCATGGATACTTTAGCCGACGCAAAATGGTTTTCTACACTCGATCTCAAGAGTGGCTACTGGCAGGTAGAAATTGACAAGAAGGACCGAGAGAAGACCGCATTTTCAGTTGGGACCGGATTGTGGCAATTTGTGGTGATGCCGTTTGGGCTTTGCAATGCTCCAGCCACTTTCGAACGCTTGATGGAATACGTGCTACGTGGTCTAACCTGGAAAAACTGCTTGGTGTACCTAGATGACATCATCGTCATCGGGAGAACGTTCGAAGAGCATGTGCGGAACTTAGAAGAGGTCTTCTCCCGACTGCGACTGGCAAATTTGAAACTTAGTCCCGACAAGTGTACCCTTTTCGCAGCTGAAGTAAAATACCTGGGACATGTCGTATCAGCTGAAGGGGTCAAAACAGACCCTGAGAAAATTGAAGCCGTGAAAAGCTGGCCAACACCAAACAACAAGCGCCAACTACGAAGTTTCCTGGGCCTGGCAACCTACTATCGAAGATTCGTCAAAGACTTTGCCAAAATAGCTAAGTGTCTTCATCAGCTAACCGAGAAAAATCGTCCGTATGTCTGGAATGAACAATGCCAGACAGCCTTTGAGACCCTGAAGGAAAAGCTATGTGAATCACCCGTACTGGCGTATCCAAAACCCGGAAAAATGTTTGTGGTTGACACCGATGCAAGCAACGGCGGTATTGGAGCTGTACTCTCCCAGCAGATCAATGGCGAAGAAAGAGTCCTCTCTTATTACAGTCGAGTTCTCTCAAAAAGTGAGAGGAATTACTGCGTGACCAGGAAGGAGCTATTGGCTATAATAGAGGCCACCAAGCAGTTCCACAAGTATCTATATGGCCAGAAATTTGTTCTTCGAACGGACCATGCATCACTGAGATGGTTGCTCAACTTCAAAAACCCCGAGGGACAAGTTGCGAGATGGATCGAAAGATTGCAGTCATACGACTACGAAATTGTTCATCGGAAGGGCGGAGTTCATGGAAATGCTGACGCCCTATCCCGCCGTCCATGTCCAGCTAACTGCAAGCATTGCCGACGGATTGAGGAAAAGGAACCGCTCGTTGATCTGCGATTGATAACGGCGGAATTCGATGAAGGTTGGTCATCGGAGGAGATTCGAAACGCCCCGCTAGCCGATGAAGACATCGGACCATTGCTCGTATGGAAGGAGACGACTGGGAGACCTGAGTGGAAAGACGTTTCAATGCATGGCGCAACCCTGAAAAGCTATTGGGCACAATGGAACTCCCTTCAGGTGGAGGGTGGCGTACTCAAGCGGAAATGGGAAACGGCGGATGGTGGCTCCTATAGGATGCAACCTATACTTCCCAAAAGCCGAATCCACGATGTGGTTAAGGAAATGCATGAAGGATCCTCGGGAGGCCACCTTGGTGTTAACAAAACCTTAGCGAAATTGCGGGAAAGATTCTACTGGCTCCACGCTCGAGAAGACGTAGAGGACTGGTGTCGCAGATGCACCATTTGCGCTTCCGTCAAAGGCCCAAAACGACGACTGAGAGGACAAATGCAAACCTATAACGTAGGCGTGCCATTCGAAAGGATTGCTGTTGACATCGCTGGACCCTTTCCTGAATTCGATTGGGGAAATCGATATATGCTGGTTGTAGCCGATTATTTCAGCAAGTGGCCCGAGGTCTACCCCATTCCCAACCAGGAAGCAACTACCGTAGCTGAACAGCTAGTGTTAAATTGGGTCAGTAGGTACGGCGTACCCTGCGAATTACATTCGGATCAAGGCCGAAACTTTGAGTCACTAGTTTTTGGCGAAATGTGCGAGCTGCTCGGAATACGGAAAACGAGGACAACACCGCTGCATCCCCAATCCGATGGAATGGTCGAACGTTTCAACGGCACGCTCAATAAACACCTTGCCAAGATGGTTGACGAGAACCAAAGGGACTGGGACCGACATATCCCACTATTTTTGATGGCGTACAGAGCTGCCGAACATGCATCAACGGGCCAAGCCCCAGCCAAAGTCATTTTTGGAAAGACTATTCGTCTGCCAGCTGATATAAAGTTTGGAACACCCCCCGAGAAACCCCAAACGATTTCGGAGTACGCAAGTGATCTAAGACAACGGTTGAACCAGATACATCGGACAGTGCGAAAATACCTCGAATCGGCTACTGACCGCATGAAGACCAGGTATGATCTAAAGGCTAATTCTACTGGCTTCCAGCAGGATGACTTGGTGTGGCTATATAACCCGCAACGGCGAAAAGGTAGGTCTCCAAAGTTGCAACATAACTGGGAGGGACCATACCGAGTCACAAAGCGAATCAACGACGTCGTATACCGAATACAGGAACACCGTAAACCGAGAGCCAAAATGAAAATCGTGCATCTAGACCGTCTTGCCCCATATTACATCCTGGGAGAATTGACTACAACTGGCGACACATCTTTTCGGGGCGAAAAGAACTGAGGTGGGGGCAGTGTTACATGTACAAATAATTCTGCGAGCTACTGTCGCAATTGTTTTCACAACAATGAAGAACACGAATTCACTCGAAACCCCGAGAACCCAACAAGCATGATCAACATCTGCAAGTGACGTCACTCCATTCATGAACTTGCTCGAACCTACCAGGTAGAACATTCGCCCATGTACGAGAAATGGGTGAATAGGTAGAGACCCTATATAAAGGCGAGCTGAATGAATGGGGAGAATCATTCATTCGACCGCGATAAGAACTGCGAAAGTGTGTGGGAAGTGTGTTTCGTAATAGTGAAGTGATTTAGAAGACAGTTGCGATAAGAAATTTATGGACAAGTGTTAGATTTTATTTTAATAGTGAAAATTAAAATTAGTGAAAGTGTTAAACTGATTATTGTGCATTTTCTTGAATTAAATAAACTCTTTTAACTTAAATTAAAAGACATTGCGTTTTCACTTTCCCGGAACGTTAAAATTATATTTCCGCGAACCATAACACGCGACAATATATATATATATATATATATATATATATATATATATATATATATATATATATATATATATATATATATATATATATATATATATATATATATATATATATAATTATGTGTGCTAATGATTCTGCGAGCTACTGTCGCAATTGTCTTCACAACAGCATCATGATCAACAAAGGAATGTACTCGAAAACAAGAATCGACCAAGTATAATCAACACGGGCCTTGCTTTGTTGTGCGAGCAGACGCGTTTCGACTCCTTTGAGTCATCTTCATTGTATGAAGGATGCATTGCAGAGAATGACTTTTTATATTGGTAGGATGGGTTAAGCAGGTAGGACAACATTAGGTCAGGCGCAGAATTCGGTTAGGTAGAAGGATATTACGTTTTTGTTTTTTGGATTGTTGGATGCCCGTTTGTTGTAATAGGTTTCATCGTGTTTCTATTTTCGTCGGAGAGTGTGGTCTAGTACAGAGAACATTGCTTCAAAATCTGGAATAAATTGTTCGTTGATAATGTCACCGTCTGTTTTTCTATGTTTATATATTTCAAGCTTTTCTCGATTGTCAAGCATCGGTCCCTTTCTTTGTTCGTATAGCAATGTCATAGAGCTTGTCATAGCGTCAAGCCCGTGTGCGTTGTTTGGTAGGTACGTCGCATAATTGGAGTCTGCTTTATCGTGTAAGAAAGATCGTAAGTTCTCTTTGTATCTTGTTGTTAGTTTCCGTGTTGTTCTAACTATGTACAGCATGTCACAGTCCTTGCATATCAGTTTGTATATGCCGCTGGCCTCATATATTGACGTATCATTCAGTTTTGGTTTCAGTTGGTTTCCGATGTTGTTGTTAGTTTTAAATGCAGCTTGCAGTTTGTATTTCCTAAGGAAGTTTGATTTTTTGTGTATCTCTTTGCTTACGTATGTTAACGAAATCCACTGCTCCACTTCTCATGCATTTCAGTCAGTTTGGGTTCCTGTTTTGTTTGCATTCTTTAACAAAGATGTCAATGTTATGTTGTTTGTATCTGTAAATGTGGTTTAGTTCGTTATAGTGGTTAGTAGGAGTCATGGAGTTGGAGTGAATTATAAATAACTTTATATGGTCTTGGGATGGGTTAAGCAGGCAGTGCTAAATTAGGTCAGGTAGAGGGGTATTACGTTTTTGTTTTTTGAATCGTTGGAAGCTCGTTTGCTCTGTTTCGTCTTGTTCTCATTTTTGCTGGAGAGTGTTGTCTAGTACTGAGAAAATTTCGCCGGTATTTATAATAAGTTGTTCGTTTATAATTTTATCGTCTGTTTTTCTATGCTTATATATTTCAAGCCTTTCTAGGATGTCAAGTCTTGGTCGTTGCTTTGTCAGGCTCGTTTGCGTGCTTTTAAAGTTGTGTCACTTATTTTGCGTCTGCCTTGTTGTGTACTAAAGATCATAAGTCCTCTTTGTATCTTGTCGTTACTTTCCGTACTGTCCTTCTCATGTATACCATGTCACATTCCTTGCGTGTTAGTTTGTGTGTGCCGCTGTTCTCGTATATTGATGTGTCATTCAGTTTTGAGCGCAGTTTGCAGTTTGTATTGTCTGAGGAAGTGTGATGGTTTGTATGTCTCTTCGCCTACGTCTGTTAACGAAACTCACTATTGTTCGTTCTTATGTGTTTCAGTCAGTTGGCGTTCTTGTTTTTGTTTTACTGTGTAACAAGTTTGTCAATGTTGCGTTGTTTGTATTCATTATTATTAGCTATTCTGTAAATGTTGCGTAGCTCGTTGGAGTTGTTAATAGGAGTCATGGGGATAAACTGGAGACTTCGCACCATTGATCTGTCCGCTGCTAGTTTATGTTGTGCGAGGTGGTTGGATGTTATGTGTATGGTATAATCAGTTGTGGTTAGTTTTCTTTATATTTTACAGTCTTATCATGTTTATTCGCATATCACGGTTAGGTCCATATGGTTGAGTTGTCCGTTTGTTTCTTTTTCTATAGTGAAATTTATATCCGGGTGCATTTCATTCATACTGGTAAATAGTTCGTCTTGTTTACTTTCTTGTGAATCAATAACGATGAAAAAGTCATCCACATATTGTCTGTAAAATATGACATTGAACCTTTTGACAATTTTAAGTGCAAAGGCTTCGTCCAAAGAATGTAAGAATATTTCTGACATTATTGAGGACATTGGATGTCCCATACCCAGACCGTCCTTGGGAATGTATGTGTTGTTATTGAACCTAAAATAGTTCCGCTTGATTGTGGTCTTTATGGGATGAAGTAGTCGATCTGCAAACCGTCAGCTGTTATTGAATGAAGGTTTTCTTTTAGCATAGTCAGTGATTCATCGACCGGTGGAGACGTATAGAGGTTGGTGATGTCAACTGAAAAAAGTCGACAAACTTCAGCCAATGATAAACAGGTGGTAGAGTTTGCCAGATCACGGGTGTTCTTTAATGTATATTTCTCATCAAGGTGCATGACATCAGCCATTATCTTTGTCAAATACTATGCTAATTAGTTTGCAGGAGCTAGGCGGTGATTGACGACAGGTCGGATTGGGATATTGGAATGGATCTCTAGTTGAGTTCACAAGGTCTTGACCTGCCAGTTATTTGGTCCCCTGCAGATCTTTCTACAGTAGAGTATCTGCTGTGAGCACCTCGACAAATTTCTCGACATCTATCCTTCATATGTTCCTTTCAGGCTTGCGTACTTTCATTTTTTTCTATTCTTATCCTCTGCAAGGGATTTTACTGTTTACTCTGGCTCGTGAACGACTATTTAACTTTTAATAACTTTTATCATGTGTCACGCAACTGTGCGGAAGACTATATACTCAAGATGTATGATCAAAGTTGTTACAAGCTAATTATGTAATTTAAGACAAATTCAGTTAGTGCCTATTTTCACCAAAGTTCATATATTGTTTTCCTACCTTTATCATAAGAGCAGAGGAAATACTACCTATTTCCGTTTAATTTTAAAGGTAAATTGATTTCACAAAAAAGATTGTTGCATTTTAGTAGTTTTATAACTGCCCAAAGCCATAGTTTTATCTAGCAGTAAATGAAAGATGTACTCAAAACATGCGCAAAAGGAGACCTTACACAAAATCGATGTGGGAATAAACGCGAATAAATTAAAAATGAAAAGTCAATATATTTTATATTGATTTCATTATTTGGTGACAAGCGTTTTGGGGCTGCATTAAAATTACTTAACTTCTGATAAATCATTTGACCACATCTGAGATTCTCTATAATTATATCATCAGTTCTGTTCTAGTACACAACTTGCACCTATACATGGCAATCGTCTGATAATTTGCTTTCAGAAAGACTAATGCAAGAGGCTAGATATAAATACCAAGCCTAATTTTGGAATCAATAGTTACAAGCGTTCAACCAGGGCGGAGGCTAGACGATGGGCTATCTATAATTATTTCAAAACTACAGTAGACTATTGGAATGAATTGGATCGACGGAAATGGCCCCATTATCGAAAAAATGATTACGCCATTGGATTTAAGAATGATTAGTCATATAGTTAATCCGCTTCTATCAAAAAATTATACCAACTGGCCAATGGACACATACTTAGCATTTTCACATAAATTTAATCTGCCCAAAAAAAAAAATAAGTAAAGATTTCAACAATGAGCCACTATGTTAATAGCAAATCGGGAGCGGTACCAACGAGGACGAAAACGACAACGAATACAATGGCAGTAATAATGAACAAAAAATGGAAATTCACAGACGGACTTACCCATATTGAGACTACTGCGGCACTCGGAGCGTACTAAGAAAGGAGAGCCAGAAACACTGCAGGGCGCACCAGATATTTGTGCAGTGTGGGGAAATATAAAGTATATCGAGGATTTGATGGTTACTGCTGAGATCGCTACCGAAGCGACCAAAACAAGTCCCGAAATAATGACGTATTATCCTGAAGGCCACAAAATGACGAATGCAGAAAGACTATTCAGAAGACTAGCCAGAAAACTATTTCACCGCCACCGTCGAGAATCTGCGGAATCTAAAGGCTAAAGAGGCACCAAGGGTGAATGCCATTTATGGAAAAGTGTGTGGAACTCCCATGTTCGCAAGAAAGCGACTAGACTATCTACTAAACACCTCCCCTGTCAACCTGAGAACCTAGCCTGGAGCCGTTTGGCACATTACTTCGGGCCAAGTTTCGTTTTGTTACGCCGTGAGGCGTCCTCAAGCTGGTAGATCCCTTTCCCAGCAGGAGGGGAGAGGGGAAGAGAAAGTGCCAGAAAAGCGATCCCCCAGCCCAGCACCTAGCTGCTGTGGGCCCCTTTTATATTTTAGGACTGCCCGAGCATCATGTGCCTCCAGGTCCCATTTGTCAACCGATTCGAGCATCACAGTGACTATATTATCCGGACTGACCTCTCCCGTCTATCTCTAGAGTTTCCTTTGCAGCCTGACCCATTTTGTACACGTTAAAAAATGTGTGGCTGGCATTGTCTTTCTCTCCTGGGCAAAACCGACAATCGGGGGACCGTGACTTACCAATCTTGTGCAGGTAAGACTGAAAACATCCATGCCCGCTCAAAAGCTGGGTCAGATAGAAGTCAGTCTCACCATGCCTTCGGTTTAGCCACGGTCTCACATCCGGGATGAGGCGCGCAGTCCACCCAAGGCGTGCAATTGACCCAAGACTGCTGCCAATCGTTGAGCGAGCGCTGTCTCTCTTCGCGGAAATCCGACTCCCTCGCATCCTCGTTTCAGCGCAAGTAAAAAAAGTGGCGCTCTCAAGCAAGGAGGGCGACAGGTATCACGCCTACAATAATTCTCACGGCCGAATCAGAGACTGTCGGATACGAAGATGCAATCCTCAGTGCTTCTCTTCTCTGTACCAATGCCAAACGTTTTCGGTATGCTCCTTGCTGAGAGCGTCACCCCATACTTCTGCTCCGTACAGTAGCTTTGACCCTACAGCACTCAACAAGAGGCGTCTTCTTGATGGGCTGGGTCCCCCTACGTTGGCCATAAGTCAACTCACAGCCAATACTCCTGAACCAGCCTTCTCAGCCGTTTCCCAGATTTGCATAGAGAAACTCATCTTTGAGTCGATCAGTAGCCCCAGGTACTTCACCGATGGCTTTGATTCGATTCGTTAGACTCCAATACTGATCATCATTACTCAAGGGGTTCTCTTTTTTGTCAAGATGACCACTTCGGTTTTCTCCAGTGCTAAACTCAGCCCGCGAGCTGTCATCCAGTCCCTCACTCAGCGCATTAGCATACCTAGCCTAAGTTGCGCATCTTCAACGGTGCGTCCCGCAACCAGAGCCGCAACATCATCCGCACACCCAACCAAGCGCGACTCATCTGGCATCTCAGGTTTCAGTAGCCCGTTGTAAGATACGTTCCACAGGATAGATCCCTGGGCAATACCCGATGTAATTTCCATCCTTCGTTGGCCCTTTGTCGTGTCCTAGAGCAGGCTTCGGTCCTTTACGTAGTTCCTCAAAAGCCGCATTTGACATTCTGGAACTTGAAAAGAGTTTTCCAGCGTATCCAGAATATCCACCCATCGAGCAGAGCTGAAGGCGTTCCTGACGTCGAGTGTCACCAACAGGACGATCCGTCGCTTGGTGCGACTATATGCCTCTGCCTTTTGGACCGCGTTCACCACCTCTGCAATCGCATCAATGGTAGGACGTCCTGCTTTCAAACCGTACTGTCGAGGAGATAGGTCCCCAGCAGCATGAATCGCGTCAGTGAGTCTTCACTTGATGAGTTTCTCTGGAGCCTTCCTCGCTTTCAATGAGAGGACTGCCTCCTCCAGTTCCGGCTGCGTGAAGAGTGGACACTCGACTGCTGTTTCACCATGGACAGTGTCAACACGGACGGGGTGGGTGGGGAAGAGTCCCCGCACTATCGCGTCCTTCTTTTCCATATCATGTATATAAGGCTTCCGTAGGGTACCAAGCTTCCACATAACTAGCTTGTAGCCAAGGCCCCACGGACCATTGTTCACATTGTCCACTAGATCTTGCCAGCCATGGGCCTTGCTATTGTTGATCAATTTGTGAAGGCGTTTCCTGGCCGACTTATATGCTGCCACGCAGTTGCATGCCTTGTCAAGGTTCCGCGCCCGTTGAGCCTCATGTCAAAGCTTGTGACACTCCCTTTGCTTTTCAGCGATTTCAATTGAACCCCAGTACACTAGGGGCTTGCCGTGCCGGGGTCAACGACAGGGCAAAGAAGCGCAGCAAGCAGTCGTAATGATGCTCATAGTTGAGTGCACCACGTCTTGAGCTGCCAATTCTTCCGTCCCCTCCATCCATTGTAGAAAGCCGAGAGCACGGACGTCCGGAGACAACATCACTTATCTCAAGCAGAATGCGCTGATGATCACTGGCTGGAATTTCCTCTAATACTTTCCAATTGTGTATCCTCCGTAGCAAGGTCTCCGAGGTGAATGTCATGTCCGGTAAGGCTCCCTCACAGCCAATACGGTGGAAAGTCGGCGTATTTTCGGAGTTGAGTACGGTGAACGCCGTCCTGGCCGCCATTTCCAGGATTCGTTTTCCCCCGCGGATCGGTTTGAGGTATGCCCCATTCGATTGCACTGATGGTTAAGCCTAAAGGGCATGCACAATTAGCTACACTTTCAAACAACCCTAAAAGAAGATCTGGATAAAAAAGGAATGAAGAGGCATTTGATGGGCGTAGAACGCTAGATCAGGGGTTCTGGGTAGTTCTGACAAAAGGAGCGAAGAAAACCCCAAAAAACTCCTTTAAAAAGTACGAGGAAATAAAGTTTGCAAGACCGCATAGCGAGAAAAAGACCCAATGCAAAACAGGAGAGAAAAAGCCACGGCAAATACCTCGGCAGCTTGCACTTATGGATGGTCAAGATGGCCGCACCTAAGCAGAAGTGTTGTGGGTTATCAGGAGAAATGTGGAGCTAGAAGACACCAACATTGCTATTAAAATAGTATGACCAACCCGGCCGGGCTACATGCAGGTCAAGTTTAGAGCAGAGGCCAGAATGTAGAAGTATTCGGTGACGAAGAAAAGAATGTCTTCGGAAAAAGTGCAACAGAAACCTCATTCAAGCTGATGGTAACGATCGAAATAATAGACATTGACTTCCTAGCGTGGACAAGATAAAAATGAGGCTGACACCAAGAAAACAATGGAGGACAACGCATGGGATCATTGGCCAAAAAGGCTGCCAAACAATTTTCGAATAAGGCAAAGTAAGAATAGGGTGAGCACTCTGCAGGATATGGCAAAGTGCAGCGATTCTTCAATATTTCAAATACCTTAGCTATGGTTCCAGCGCATAAGTATGCAAAGGACCCGAGATGAGTTCCCTTTGTTACAAATGTGGTTAAAAAAGAAGATGTGATGGTTTTGTCTGGATTCGGTGCTCAGGGACCACCTTCTTCAGTGTGTGCCTAACGCAAAGTTAACCGATATTATCTTTTCAAGCCAAGCTTAATGCTTTGTAGGGCGTTGTTTCGAACGCAGATGGTAACGTGCTGGTTGGGAAAGACTTCAACGCTAAAGTAATTGTCATGACTGTAACAGATTCTCGAGGAAAATAAATCCTAGAAATGCCGATAAGGATAGCGCTCGTGCGTCATGCTAAATACCGTCGTTGACCTTTCTCTGTATTTGCTGTGAGGGAATCATACCTGACGTGACATTTGCTTCGGAGTCCTTAGTACGGAGGATACACAATTGAAAAGTATAAGACAACTACTCAGCTAATGATCATCAGTGCATTCTGCTTGAGTTTAGTGATGTTGTCTCCCAAAGTTCGTGCTCTAGATCCTCTACAATTGGGTGGAACATCGGTAGGATGGACGTCAA